>WNNJ02001821.1:0-28001 GCA_012934845.2 Pomphorhynchus laevis
TTCAGTCGGAAGGCGGCGTGTTGGATCGTTTGGGGAAGGCTCAGATCCCCCTGGACCTGATGCCATGAAAGAGGAAGGGAAGATGAAAAAAAAACGAAAGAAAATTTTGTCATTTTGGATCTGAGTTGGTTATGACCTACCTTTTTTTATTTTTGCATGCTATATTTTGGTGTATTTAATAAAGTCTTTATTTATTTATTTACTTTAAAAAAGGATTTATTTTTACGCGACAAATCGTGCCTGCGCACGCTTACATGACCACGAAGGAAAAAAGCAAACAAAAATCTAAATCATGAGTTGAGAAAGTGGGAACGAAAAAGGTATTTGAATGTGATAAAGGAGGGAGCACGGCGGACGTCGAGAGGTAACTGTTTCCAGGGGGAAAGGGTGACGATTAGGATGAAGCTGATACCGTAGTTGTTGGAATAATTGGGAACGTGGAGTAATAGGGAATGATGGAAACGCAGTGATAGAGAGGTGGGGTGAGCGTCGTCTAAGAAAGGGAGGTGGAGGAACGATGGGGAGCCGACAGCGATGAGACGAAAAGTTACGAGAAGTTGGAGTTTGATGTGGATGGTGGGCCAGGAGAGTTGGGCAAGATATGTGGATGTGTAGTCGAAGCGACCGAGACGAAAGAGCACTCGAACGGCGGAGTTGATTATTCGTTGTAGGGGTAGGATGATGGATTTTGGAGAATTGGCAAAAAGGTTGAGGCAGTAATCGATTTTAGGGAAGAGAAGCGATGAAAGAAGAGACATACAGGAACGGAAGTCGATAAGGGTTCGGATACGACGGATGTTAAGAAGAATTAAGTTAGACGAGCAGACCTTGTTGCGGACGAAGGGTTTAAGGTGATCATCGAAATAGAATCCTAAGAAAGTAAGATTGTGGAATACGGGGATTATTGAAGATGCACAAGATACAGGTGGATGATATATGTTAGGTTGACGGGGGAGAATCCACATTATTTTAGACTTGTCTGAGTTTAGAACGAGACGAAGATGGGAAAGGCGTTTGTAGATCGAAGAAAGGCAGTTCGAGGTAGAAATTCCAATATCGTGTATGCGATGGACGGGTTTATGAGCATATATGAGGATGTCATCGGCGTAAAAACCCCGACCATTTAAGTAGGTGCAATTTAATTTCACCTTGCTTTTGTAGGTTTGTGAAAAGTCAATTAGTCCATCCAGCTATATGTACAGTGCATAAGTTTTGTCAAGGAAACGGTCATCAGTTTGCTGTAGAGATATGTCTCCAGGCATCTATATGATCGAGCCAAAATATAATATCGCTTAATAATATTACCGTTTTTGCAATTTTCAAATGACTATGAATAATAAACACCTTAATAAACCGAAAAATGATAATCAGCAATATGAATAATTTACAGAGCATACGATCAGATGGCAAAAACAAATCCTTTAAAGTTGTCTTATCTATAGAATAGGAATCAATAATGTCAACCGTGCTAGTGGAGGAGGTCGTCCATGTTATGCAATATGCTGATGACATCCTCATCTATGCTCATGCACCTGTTTATCGTATTCATGATATTAGTGTTTCTGTTTCCGACTGTTTTGTCTCAATTTCCAATCATCTTTCTTCCCTTCGCCTTTCTCTGAATCCTGATAAATCCAAAATTATGTGGATCTTACCTCAACGCCTTGGCTTCGAACCTCCCTCCGTATCATTAAATTCTACAATTATTCCTATCGTTGATAATCTTGTTTTCCTAGGCTTCCATTTTGACAACCGACTTTCACTTAAACCTTTCGTTAGAGATAAAGTACGCTCATCTACCTTGATACTCCGCAACCTCCGTCAAGTTCGTAGATTGATCGATTTCCCTTCTTGTATGATTCTAATATCTTCTCTCCTTTTTAGACTCGATTATTGTCTTAGTCTATTTTCCAACTCACCTAAATCCACTCTTCTTCCCCTACAACGCATCGTCAACGCAGCCGTCCGAATTCTCCTCCGTCTTCGTCGTTTTGATCATACATCCTACCATCTTGCTTCTCTCGATTTGCCTACAATTTATTGTCGTGTTCAAATTCGTCTCCTTATCGTTCCCCTTCATTTCTCAATCTTCCTTTTCTTGATAATTCTCGTCCTGTTTACTGTTCCTTGCGTTCCTGTAATTCCCTTCTTTTACATGTCCCAAACTACTCTACCTCCTTTGGACTCCGCTCCTTCATTGTGGCTGCTCCTCTATCGTGGAACCATCTGCCCATTCATATACGCCAATCAACTTCCTTGCCGTGCTTCAAACGATAAATCCGATCCCATTTAAACAATTTATCTGCTTGACTTTTTCATTTTTGTTTGTTTACTTGTAAGCGTACAGCTTGTACGCATTTGCCACATTAAATAAATTTGTATTATTATAGACAATTCGTTTTCCCTTAAATTTTATAAAATAGCGTACGTTTAAAGGTTTAAATTAACTTTTATATAATAAAATTTATATTTTCTTTTAAACTAATGGATTATGTCGTTTTTTAATACTCAATTTATAGTCCGTAAAAGTGATATCTCTAATCCTTAAATTTGAAGTTCACAAATTACCTCACTTTTAACACCCTACAATAACGCTGTGGCAATAAAGAGCTGTGGGACACCGTGGCTGAGTGTGCTCTTTATAGTATTCATGGGCGATACATAAAATACGAATGCAGTTAATCCCTTCATTTAATGGCATGATGTAATATGATAACATATAATGTTAATTAAATATCATATCAAATATATTATATCATAGCATAGCATAACTTTTTTAATTTTTATTTATTTTCAAACGTGGCAAATGCGTGCCAGCTGTACGTTTACAAGTCCACTAACAAACAAACAAAAAACAGAAAAGTTAAGCATATAAATTAGTTAAATTCTTTAAATGGGATCGGATTTGGCGTTTGAAGCACAGGAAAAAGGTTGATTGGCATATATGAATGGGCAGCTGATTCTACGAGAAAGGAGCAGTCACAACGAAGTGGCGGAAGCCAAATGAGATAGAGTAGTTTGGAACATGTAAAAGAAGGGAATTACGGGAACGCCAGGAACAGTAAATAGGACGAGAATTGTCGAGAAAAGGAAGGTTGAGAAATGAAGGAGTAGGAAAAGCTACAAGGCGGAAATTAACGAGAAGACGAATTTGAACATCACCATAAATGGTAGACAAATGGAGAAAATCCAAATGGTGGGATGCATGATCAAAACGATGAAGACGGAGGAGAATCCGTACGGCTGCGTGGACGATGCGTTGTGGGTCAAGAAGAGTGGATTTAGGTGAGTTGGAAAATAGACTATGACAGTAAGCAAGTCTTGAGAAAAGGAGACAAGATATGAGAGGTATACAAAAAAAATCGACCAATCTACGAATTTTACGAGGTTGCGAAGAATCAAGGTGGATGAGCGTACTTTATCTCTAACAAAAGATATAAGTGAAAGTCGGTTGTCGAAATGGAAGCCTAGAAAAACGAAATTATCGACGATAGGAAGAATTGTATAATTTAATCATACGGAGGGAAGTTCTAAGCCGATGCGTCGAGGTAGGATCAAATGATCTTAGATTTATTAGGATTCAGATAAAGACGAAGGGAATAAATATTATTGGAAATTAAGACAATACAGTTAAAAGCATAAACAATAATATCATGAATACGATAAACAGGTACATAAGCATAGATAAGAATGTCATCAGCATATTGCATAACATGAAAGTTAAATGAGTGATAAATCGTAAACAAGTCGCCGAGAATAGAGAAAAGCAATGGGCCTAATACGAAGCCTTAAGGTACATTGGATGAGATTGAAGATGAGAAAGGAAAAAATATTTAGTTGAAAAGTTAAAGAAGAGTTAATTGATAAGGCGTATCTTAACATTTCACGTTAAAGTGCAATAACTAATCTTCTTTAGGTAATGCTAGATTTTACTGTTTTCTTAAGTTTGATAATCTTAATTGCTGCCAATTCCTTTGAATCAATGATTTAAATGTTTCTTTACAGTAGCCCATAACCACTTGATTTATTTAATATCGTTGCAAAGTGATGTCATTTCTTGCAATATCTTGTTTTTGTAATTGATCCTTTAGCTTCTTTTCCATTTATTCTACAGTGTTTCTACTAGGATGTAATAGGAAAATCTTCCTAAGGACTTTGATTATCTAGTTTGTGTACCTTGTCGTTTAGCTTTTTAACTTACGCAGCGTTTTTACTCATTTTTATGAACAGTTCAAAAAATTTGTAGTATATTATTTGCAAATCACTGTCGATTAAAAACGTAGCAATTCTTTTAATATAATTTTATTTATTAATAATCGAATTTTTTTACAAAAGTCAACCCGCAAATGGGCTTTAAAAGTATTGATCATAAATATTAGCTATTCTCCATTGAATGAGGATCTGGATTATGTATGTACTCGACATTTGTGGATGAGGGGATTTAACGGGTCACGTGGATAGTTGGTGATCCGATTGAACTTCTTGGTCCTCTAAAACATGATGATGCAAAACGTGCCACTTCGAAGAATAAACGTCGTTTGAGGTTCGCCAATAACCCAGGATACTGGCCTGTTTGATGTACAGCTTGCGTGGATGCGATGCGCTTAAGCAAAGATTTTGCCTGATCGCCTAAACCACCGGAGGTACGAATTTTCCGTGTTCAACCTTGCCAATTCTTTTGCCATATTTCGATGATTTTCGGTGTTCGTTGTATTCAAAGGCGGATGTGGACGAACGAGACAGATACGATTGAGCTAGAGGTGAAAAGATGCTGACATCAAGAAATGTCCGCTCGAATCGTGTTCCATTCAAGCCTGAACTAACGACGTCCGCTCTCGTCGCATAATCACGTGATGTGGTCGGATTTACGAATGTTAGATTGTCGGGTACGGGTGTTAGTTGTGACTCGATATCAACGCAGTGACGGACTGTTGTCAGTTCACCGGTAATTAAGTCTCGAATCGCGTTGTGTCTGATTGTGGGAATGCCTCCTTTTTTTGCAAGAAAGAGCATGTCCGACGTCAATATCGTGTCCGCATAAATAATAGGTACCTCACAAGTCGTCTGGCAAAACGTTGTAACGTGCTGATATTGCATCTTTTAATTCTTCTGCTCGCAGAGTGAATTTTTCGTGTTTGAGAGGAAGGGCACTTAACCATGAGCTAGCACCATATCTTGACGCATGTTCTAAGATGTTTTTTGTATTTTCTTTCGTTGATACAGGTGCGACAGATAAACGTGTCTTGAAAGCGGCGATACGATTCGCAGCTACTTCCAATGCTGTTGTTTTTTGTAGTTTAAGTAAGTTTTCTCCGATAAGGTTGCTATCAAATGTAGAGCAAATTCGAACTGAATAGTCGTTTTCCAGAAGAGCAATAGGAGGACAGCAGGCATGCGGGTGAAGGTTTTGAAGTATCTGTTTTACGTGTGTACCTCGTATGACGTCGTCTGGTGCAAGCACTGCTAATTTTGTCACATCGTCAAGAACGGCTGAGCATGCTGAAAATTTCCCTTGTGTCATTAAGTTGCAATACGTTTTGATACAGTCATCTGAATTTTTTCTGCAGTTGAGACGGATTCTAAACTGAAGATATTCAGCTTCCACGTATAGAGCTTAATAGTCTTTTTGCTGCCAGAAAGCTAGTCGGCGTTCGAGCGTTTTTTATTAAGGACACTTTTTTCGAAGGAATTCGTTATAAGATGCATTGGGAAAAAACGACAGCCGTTTTGAGAACTTCAGAATGTAGGCGAAGTTGATCAGGTGTTTGAGAAAAATAGGTGGTGAACATCTCAATAAAATTGTGACTTGCCCTACATTTTGGCAGATAAAAGTGGGTTGGTCTCCATTGTATTACTTTATCGTAAAACTTGTGAATAATGGTTGTGAGATCAAGGTTAGAAGATGACTATGTGACTGTGAGAGATTTGACAAGTGGATGCGCTTGAAGTTGTTTCACAGCGATTTAAAGGTGACATCACGATATCATTATTACTGTGAGACTGGATACGCGTTTGGGTCGATTCAGAATTAGTTCGAAGATCTGAAAGCACTGCCAGGGCATGTCTGTTTGTATAACTTGGAGCAGAGCAGTTAAGGCATTTTGTGTTATTTGTTTGACAGCGACACCCCTTGGCATTTTGCGTTGACACCATTGCAGCCACAGCATTTGGTAATAGAGCTTGGATTTTCACGTGGCATTGGAAAGTCAATTGTAAGTAGTTAATTATCAAGAAAGTTTAATAACTTTTAACTACGTAGTTAAAAGTTAACGTAGTTTTTTAACTTAGCAATTCTTATAATAATAAAGATTTTATTATATCACAAAAACATTAAGCAAAAGTCATAAATGCCATAAATGTCAGTTAAGTTAAAGAGACAGTCAGTTAAGCCAAAACCGCACTTCTATCTTCAATTCTTTTCATGCGCCTTCTCTTTATTTATGACATTATATCCAGGGGATCTGAGCCCCCTAACCGATCCAACACGCCGCCTTCCGACTGAACAACCCAGGGTATTTCACCCCATGAAGGATCCAATCGGCGCGGACTATGCTGGGTAAACGAGAGACGAGAAGCTTAAGAAACCTTAACCCTTTGCTCTAGGGGACGTTCTCTCGAAAAGAAGACTAATCCCGAGATAGCCCAGGCGCCGCAAAGGTGCACCTGAGTTTATCATTTCAACGACAGATGCTGAACTCGTTTCAGGGCCTACATAGCTTTCTTCAGGATACGTTTGAGTCTATCCAGGTCAGCTTTCGCCGACCAGTTCACCGTAACGGTGAACCCCAGGTATTTTACTCGACTTGTGAAGGTGGGGAGTGGTTCACAGACAAATATGGAGGAGAGAGCAGAGAGTGCTAATCTCTTAAGTTTTTGCTTTGTAGCAGGGGTGCCATGAAAGACGACCACCTGCGATTTAGCGGCGTTTAGAATAAGATTGGACTTGGTTAATACGTATTTTAATCTTAAAAAGAAACGGCTGATGTCCGAGACTACGTCTTTGCACCTGCGTCCAGAAAACAGGGCTGTGGTATCATCAGCATAAATCACTAAACGTTGTTCGCGTTTAAATATTTTAAAGAGTTCAGTGGAGGCAGCAAGATATAAGATAGGAGAGAAAGGAGCCTTGAGGCACACTCGTAATAGGGTAGAACTGACGCGCATCAGGGTCGTCTTCATAAAAGAATGGCTTGGTGTACATCAGTATCTCCATCCTGTTATCAATTCTCGCAGGCAAATCGAGGGACCTCAGAGAATAGATAACAAAGGGAATGGAGATGCGGTCAAATGCAGCAGAAAAATCAAGGAAAACAGCCACAGCGAGTTGATGACTATTATCCTGACAAAACCGATGCACTTCACCAACTGCTGAATGGACCGAGCGACCTTTGACAAATCCATGGAAACCATGTGGGATTAGATTTCGCCTACGCGGATGATCGCGGATACTACGCGCAAGCGCTTTTTCGCAGATCAAGACGAGGGAATTTTGAATCGAAAGGGCCGCAGGTCTTTAGGACAAGAGACCGGATACTTTTTAGGTATAAAAATTCTCCTGCTAATGTTGATGCCAACCACATCAAATGGCGTGGCTAATAGCATTGCGACGGCCACCTCCCTTCTTTGTTCGGCTGTCGAAAGCTATGGACACGAGAAGAGAATGGAGCGACGGATTTGGAGGTGCCCGGAATGGTCCGCCAGGCGTTGAGATGGATTAAGGGAAGCAATGCTAGCCCTATGCTTACCCAGTTGGAACCTATACATAGTGCTCCAATATTCATTCGAGAGAACTTGCCCGGCAGAAGCAGAGTCATTAGGGAGACGGAGCAAATATGCTAAGGTCTTGAGTTTTGTCCGAGTGTGACTGAAAATGCGACCTTTATAGATTGTCGAAAGCAACGCGGTAGCTTGCGAAGAGAGGTAGGAATTAAATTCGGTTAAACTCTCATTACCAATTCGGGGGAAGCGTTGGATAGCTACTTGAAAGAACGCCACTCTGATCGGGTCAAAGTGGAATTTTCTTTTGAAGCAGCGTATCCTCTTAAATCCGTCAGTGAATTAGGTCATGAGAGGTGGACAGATGTTGTCGCGACTGTTTTGTACAGTGGGGTTTTAACAACTACCTCTCTTGGAGCAGTAATAAGTCGAGAAGTGAATTCGTTGATGTGCAATGAAAGGTGGGGGACGGAGGTTTATGGCTAAGATAACCGTTCATGGCTCTGCGGAGTGCTGTATTAATCCAACGACCAGTTCTGTCGTTGAAGTTACCTAGTACCATGTCATAACCGCTGTTAATTATCCTATCCAGAAGGTCACGGTTCTTGTGAATCTCTCCTGGACAGATGTAGACATTTTGGGATAAATCGAGTAATGTCCTGGGGTAGACGGATAGACCGCGTATCTTGAAAAACTATAACATCTGCATGTCTACCGGAGAAAAGTCTTAGGGCAGAAGCACCTACTGAATTCCACTGAAGGATATTCAGTGGAAAAGGCTCACGAGTACTCTGCATTGTGATGGATTAGTTGGATGGGGGATTGTCAACCTAGACGGAACTAGGTGCGGGAGGGTTGCCCTTCTCCACCACTAGCTCCATCTAGGGTCGGTACTTGCCCCTGGGCAATGTCTATATTTCCCCGTTTGCTCTTCAGGAGCTTCCCGATCTTGATTGGGGGGACGGCATGTGCCGAACCCTCTTTTTTCGAAACAGGAATGATCGATTAAGCTGGCACAGTCGGATTGGTATTGACGGCCCCAATGGTCATTAGAATCAAGTTTTCAAGCCTATTGTGTGAGTCCTCGATCTTCACATCAACTATTCATGAAATGTCAGAGTCGCTCATTTTTGGTGGAGCAGCGCTAGCTGAAAAGGTGGAGGATGACTTGGCCGGCCGTACGAATTGACTTTTGTAGGATTTAAAACTGAGGCAACTTCTCCAAGCGGATGGCTCCCCCTCAGTTGGTACATGATGGGGGCTTGCAGGATTCGTTGGACGAGAGAGAAGTACATCTGGGGGAACCACACATCCTACATGTGGGCGTCCTACTGCAACTGTGGGCCCAGTGCCCCATTTATGGCACCGACTGCAGTGGGGATATGTGAACTCATCAATGCTTACGATTGAGAAGTGAAGGTTGAAGCCCATGAATGGGTTTAATGACGATTTGGAGATAACCCCCGCCCTGTCCACAGTGGAGGAGCATAAACCCACCTGCGTAAGGTTGCCATCCCTATTCAATATTTGTCGAAAGTTAGTGAGCTGGGATTGATCCATAAGGGCCTTTTTATCAACGTCACCAAGTGAACAGTTAAGATTGTTGATTTTCAAGGAAGCCATTATTGGCTTGATCATAATCTCTCCTTGTTCTTTGAGATTTTTACCAAAATATTCGGAATAAGTAGATAATAAATCAGCAGATTTGAAGGATATTTTAATTTTACCTGTTTATAGTTTTATCTTGTAAAATAGACCACGATTCTTATAAGTTTTGACAAAATCGCGAATGAAAACATTGTATAAATTCTCCTTGGGTAGTGTAGTGGTTTTAACGACTTAATAATGAGTAAGTTTTTAAACTTCGGGATAGGGGAAGTACCTCCCCATCACTAGATAAACACAAAACATTACTGACCTTCGTTGCCGTAGAAATCGTCGAAGAAGAGGCAAAACTTACACTGTTCTCTCCATGAAAATTTGCGCTGGAAATTGAAACCTTTAAAGGTTCCGACTGTTCTTTTGCTGTTGCACATTTTTGGTTGTAGCAATTCTATTTTGTATCTCATCGCTTCCTTGATGTTGGTGCGTAAGTTATCGGACTATGTATATCAAATCTACTAAATTGTCAAAGTTTAAGACGTTTGTAAATCAAAAAAACATGGTTTGGCCTTTCTCTCTTATAACTAGCGATATATTTTCCTATAGTTTTAAAGTCACGTATTGTTTGCATATGAAATGTGCATGATGTGCTGATAACTTTTTAAATAATCATATATATTTTTCAGAATTTGTATTAAAAAAATGTTTTCAAAAAGTAAACTAGAATTTTGTTAAACAAAGCTTTCGCGAAACAAAACGGGTTATGCCTTAACTCTGAAAATTGTATAGCTATGAATGTTCATTGGTTAATAGTTACAGGTAGCGCTTAATCATTTTAGTCAAACGAATGATTACTATCCTTGATTATTAAAATAATCAAATTTTAAATAGTTATAAATTATTAAATTCCGATTTTTACTTTGTAACTCAAGTAGTTAGTTTAAGAGACATATTCACGAATGAAACCAATCTGATAGAGCTTGACCGACAAAATTTAAGCAAAATATAAAACGCTATCAACGGGAGGTGTGCCAGAATAATTTTTATTAATTACATGTGAAGACACTTAGATATTTATATTGTAGGATATTATGTAAGAACTTAGTTAAAATATCTTAATAGAAAACGTATTTCCTTCTTCGAATAAGTGGCGTACAATGCTCGTTTGACGATGTGAGTATTTGTCGATTCTGAGAGTCGGGTGATCGTTTTAATAATTTCGAGCGCTTTATAATTTTGATTAACAATACCGAAGACAAAATGGATATCCTTTAGAATAGTGCCCTAGCACAAACACTTTTGATGGCATTTTTTATCTAAAAGTAGTTATTTTCAATCGTGTTTTACCTAAGAAGCTTCTTTACATCTTCTTTACGACAATTACAGAACTTTGTGACTACAATTACATGACATTTTTCCATTTTCTTTTTATTTTAACTTTGTGACTATTGTGAATCACCTTGTAACGAGCTTTTGCTCACTTCGGTGTAAATTAATAATAATAATCTATTTATGTAAAATTTACAAAAATTAAAAAAATATATTTTTCGACTTAAAAATTTGAATTTAGCAGCTGGAGGGTAAATTCTTTCAGATATTGTTTCATAATTTGTATAGTGCCACCATATGCATTACATATCTTCACGGCTTGTATTTGTCAAGAAAAATAATTTTTAATTTTCGAATTAAAATAATGTTTTACTCAAATTTTTCACATTGTGCCATATTAATTTTATCCAAACGTTCGATAATAGAGTGGTGATGTACATACTAAAATATTAAAGTTCCATTAGCATTATTTAAGAATACATTTAAATTTTAATAATTAAAGTTGATAAAAAATGTTTTTAAATTCACTATTTAATCTAAAAACAATAATTTATTATTGTTTTTTCAATTATTCATATTAAATGTTTTGATAATACAAAATATCAGAGCAACATTACTTATTTTAACTAACATACAATTCCTAGTGTCTTTTATTAATTTGTTGAAAAGATTTTATTTCATTCGTTTCACTTACTTTCTCCATGTGTATTCAGCTAATAAAAATTTTAAGTTATTTGGATTATGAATTTTAGTTTCAAAAGTAATTTATCAGTATCACGTTTTGCTCAATCTTTTTTGTATTAGCTTCTAAAAAGTCGAAATATATGTATATTATTAATAAAATACTTTATATATTCAAAATTACTACCCTATGGTTCAACACAGTAATGGCTATGATTCACTATGTTGTGTTGATATCTTGATGTATTTGATTGAAAATATGCTTTCTGGCAATCAGGATTAATTATATTCCCAACTTCGACGTGTTTTTTTATTAATGGAATTAATATATCGACATTTCTACATTCATCAGTGAAGTTCCAATCTTTTTATCGTATATAATCAGCAACTTGACTGAAATCTACAAATATATTACCTCAACTATTCAATTTTCCTAAACCATTCTATCCATATTATAGTTTTTTTCCTACTTTGGCTTCATCCACTTTAACAATACTAAAAACCACCAAATCTATTTTGGGATGCTTAATACGATTTACTGAATTGAGGCAAACCTCGCGACAATCCAAAAACAATCAGATATTGTCGCCGAGAATATCATCATATTATTATGGTACATACAATCCATTTGAGTTAAGTACCTTTTGCCTTGATATTTTATGTTGAAATCCACTGGACATAAAAATACCCTCATTGTTTCCTTTACATGAAACTGCTTCTCTTCTATTGATTTACACAAATTTTCTTTCTTGATTATATTATGCAAATCGTGGTCTATATACCTTTAGATAATGTGCTCTAGTTATGATAGTTGTCAGAATAAAAGGGTAACCTGATATTTGGTCGCATATGCTATAAATTCTACGTAGGTGTGATAGCGGCGCTGATTTTAACGCTTGTAGTCTATAAATATATGATAATGTATCTATATCAGTCACTATCATGATCCACTTACAAAAAATATTCTCGGTTACGTTAGATAGTCTTAGCGATTTTGAATTATAACGCGGGTATATGCGTATTCGACTTCGGATGACACATTATTATTAGTATACAACAGCCGATGAGCGGTGGCTCGTTTGGCTGGATCTCAATGTAAAAAAAGTACAATGTCAGTAAAACAAAAAAATCCAAATCAGGTTCGACTTCCTATGAGAGCGATACACTGTTCAGCGCACGCCGAAATTCTCGGATGTTCCGGCATTCAATTGCAGATGACGGGAGTCTGTTCCAACTGTTTATTACTCGATCTCTGATATCCTGATAGTGTCGATGGACTTTTCTACGATGTTTGAGCGTTAGTCGATGTCCACGTAATTTCTCGGAGTTGCGTAGGCAAAACATGAAGTTGAGGGGATGAGTGGGCGATAAAATTGCCCTCCATACCAGCATAAGATCAGCTTTTACCAAACTTTCACAAACCGTTGAAACACCTAGGATTTCTAACTTCTGGTCAAACGGCAGGTCTTTGACAGTGGAGAACAAGACGAGTAGCCAACCGGAGAATTGATTCGTAAGCCACAATGTTCTTGCACAGATGTGGATACGCTGCGGAAGATGCGTATAGCATTCGAGATTCGATGAGGGCCTTATATATTATTCTGAAGCTACATGCCTCTAGTGATCCAAAAGATCGTATAATGATGCCAATAGTAGGCCGAAACTTTATTTACGTGAGCGCTCATATCGAGCGTATTAAGTGTAGATGCCCCTAAATCCTCGATTTTATCTTATGTGAACATATTACACTTACCTTTCTGAATTAGTCAGATGCCATGTGGTATGGACAGCATACGTGATATTTGTTTTAAGTTTTTCCGAGTATTGATTATATTATGTGTTATGTACAAGGTAATACATGTACCTTGATTATGTACTACCAAGTTCCTTGTTTATGTAGTCTAAATTTCGACATATAAATGTCGAAATTTCGACATAGAGAATACCGCAGGGCACTATATAAACTTCGATAATTTGACCGCAGTATATCGATTAACGCATAGGACTTAAAATCTTTAGAACGCTTTATCTGAGAAAATCGCTGATACCTCTACGTCAAAGATTCTCCAGGCGATGTGTCGCAATAGAATTAATCTTGGAATATCAGTCTAGAGATACATATGACCAATCAAAACAGCCACTAGGGCTATGATATGTACTTGCATAATAATAAATGAACATAATGTTAATACTGTTAAAATAAAAATAATGTTATTTTGTTGAATTAAGATCAGATAACTGTTCTCGTTATTTTTGTATCCTCTACAGTTTAATTCAACAAAATATTTTACGGAGATCCCCTTATCCAGACAAACTTTAAATTGAGTCTAATTCACAAACTGTAACAAATAAGTTAAAACATTGGATCATAATGTTCGACAACTTTTAAAAGGAACGTGATTAGTGACAAATAAATTGAAGTATTGTGGCGTGATAGTGAAGCGATTTACAGTAGCAATAATTGATTTTCTTAGTAACGAATAAGCATGCACCTAATAAGATAAAACAGTTTTTACAATTGAAATCAATAAACAGAAACAGCCTTTCCTAGTCTTCGACGATAGTCTTCTATATCGCAGAAGAATCTGGCCTACCGTCAAACACCAACATGACGCTTGACGATTTAACCAATCAGGGTCAGCCACACAACTCCCAGCCCAATCACAGCGCACGATGGTCAGTAGTCTCGACGTGAGGAGTTTCATAAATCTTAGTATTTGCTTTAGGGGGACGCAATCGTGAGAAGAATACTAATTCCGTGGCAGGGGCGCCATGAAAGACAACCACCTGCGATTTTGAGGAATTTAGAAGAAGATTGGATTGAGATAACTTATATTTTAATCTTAAAACGAATTGGTTGATTTTAGAGACTACATCTTTGCATATGTGTTCAGAAAACCGGGATGTGATATCATCAGCGTATACCACTAGATGTTGATTACGTTGAAATGGTTTAAACTTAATTATTTGTGACATCCGCCGTATCCGCCTCCCTATCGACTTCCGTTCTTGTATGTCTCTTATTTCATCGCTTCTCTTTCCTAAAATCGATTAATGCCTCAGCCTTTTCGTCAATTATTCAAAATCCATTATCATACCTCTACAACGAATAATCAACTCCGCCGTTCGAGTGCTCTTTCGTCTCCGTCGCTTCGACTACACATCCACATATCTTGCCCAACTCTCCTGGTCCACCATCCACATTCACATCAAACTCCGCCTTCTTATCGTAACTTTTCGTCTCATCGCTGTCGGCTCCCCATCGTTCATCAACCTTCCTTTCTTAGACGACACTCGCCCCATCTCGCTATCGATGCGTTCCCGTCATACCCTCTTTCTCCACGTTTCCAATTACTCCAACAACTACGGTCTCCGATCCTTCCTCGTCGTCGCCTCACTCGCCTGGAATCAACTCCCTCTCGACGTCCGCCGCGCTTCCTCCTTTTTCACATTCAAACACCTCCTCCGTTCATACCTTCTCGACACATGATTTAAATTTTTGTTTTGTTGTGGTCATATAAGCGTGCGCTGGCACGCATTTGCCACGTTAAAATATTTTTTAAACAGAGCAATGGAGGCAGCAATATATAAGATTAAAGAAAGTGGAGAGCCTTGAGGCACACCTGTAATTGGATAGTGCTGACTAGCACCTCGTAAAAAATCGTTTGGTATACAACAATATCAAGTTAGCATCGTGTTGAAAAAAATCGCTTGGTATACAACAATATCTCCACCCTGTTAACAATTCTCGAAGACAATCAGAGTGACCAGAGAGAGAATATAACACAGGAATAGAGATACAGTCAAAAGCAGCAGAAAAGTCAAGAAAGAAACAGCTATCTGATGGATGTTATCTTGACAAGACTTGTACGCTTCACTTATTGCAGAATGAACCGAACGACATTTTACAAATCCATAAAAACCTTGTGGGATTAAATTTCGCCTACTTAAATTATCGCTGATTTTACGTGGAAGCGCTTTTTCGTAAATGGAAATGATGGATTTTTGAATCGAAATTAACCACATGTCTTTAGGACATGTAACCAGTTTTTTGGTAAAGTCGACGGCTAATGTTAATGCCAGCAATATCAGATAGTGAGGCTAAAAGCATAGTAATGGAGAACTCCTTTCACTGACTGTACGTCAAAAGCTAACAGAAGCGAGTGGATAATGGCGAATGGGTTTTGGAGGTTCTGTGAAACGGACCCCAAGAGTTGAGGATATCCGTAACCGAAAGATCCCTACTCCTAAAGCCGCCCTAGTTAGGGATTGATTGAGGAGAAAGAGTGGCTCCATAATTGTGAAGGTATAGTAACTCTTCCAATCTAACAACTTCTCTAAGTTCTTTGAGGGTTCTGCAAATTTAATGTCCATAAGGATCTTGTACTCTTCAAATTCCTTCTTTGTCGAATGGGAGAAATCCAACACTGATGAGTCAGTACTATTGAAAATTATCCATGTGGCTTCGAAGATTGTCTTCACAGCTGCTGAAGGCTTCTTCATATGCCGTCTTTGATACTCCTGGAAGTTTATGCTTTTTTTGAGTATATCGGGTGATTTAACCCACAGTTTTCTACATGTGGGATCATTATCTTTCGGGCATTTACCATTATTTCCTGGTTCTTTGCATGTATGGCTTCTCGATTCAGCACAGCCAAATGATCCCCAGTCCCCCCAATTGTGACATTTTTTATTCATCGCCATCACTATCGCATTGTCAATCGTAGTTATGGCGAAAGCCACTGGTAGTAATGACTTTCCTTTTAATATATCGTATGTCTTTAAGTACAAATGCTGCTTCAAGATCTTTTATGTCGTCAATGTCTAGGCCAGGTTCGATGTTATTGATTTTGACAGTGGTCAAGAGGACCAAATGTTCAACAGTACCGAGTTGTCATAGGTTATTTTCAAAGTAACCAACATATGATTGTGCCAGATCATTTGTGGCAAAATATATACGAAACTCGCCAGGATATTTCTGGCAAAATTGTAGACTATTCTGTTAGGATAGTTACCCACGAAGGGCTTTAGAAATATTTTAAAGAAGTCCTCCACATTTTGTGTGTCCTCCACTTTTTATAGTGTAGCAAACGATGGTAAGTAACATGGTGTCGGAACTTTCAAACAATTCGAGAAAATCGCCTTTTTCAGCTAAACAAGTAAGTAAAGATTTGTCTATTTTGGGTAATTCTTTCCGTGGGGAACTCCCCCTGTACCCAAGTTGGTGAACTTAATAGTGGTCAAGTGATTAAAGCATCAAGAGAGGCAAAATCTATTTAACATTTTCTTAAGAGACTTCAACAACCAATTTAAAAGGCGAATTATATTAAATAACATCAAATACTATGAAGGCGAAGTTAGAATATCCTTCGCCTCCCCTCGACTTGACCAAATCTTATACCGAATTCTTCAACGGTAGATTCTTGGATCTAGCCACCATCTTATCAAAACAAATTATGTCATCAGTTAAAATAAATAAAATCCCTACATACCTCACGGAAGAAGATGTAACAACTCTAAAGAAAGAATATAACATCTTCAAAAACCGCTTTAGCCCTAGCAAGAATAATCTTCCCATATCGTAGCATTCTGCAGCGCACCTATGGATGTTGCTCAAATTTTAATGAACACTCCACGTAACCCTTTTATATGGTACGATTTGAAATTTACTCTAATAGAGACAGATACATTAACTTACCCCACTGTAATAACTGCCACCAGTGGTGGCACTGGTCATCAAGTTGCTCTTCGCCTCTGAAATGCGGATCAAGTATGATACATCAAACCAAATGTGAAAGCAAACCGTGCTGCTTGAATTGCGAGGGTTGAGCACCCCGCATGGTCAAAAAAATGTATCCACTTAAAAAACTACCAAAAGAGGCACAGGCCGGATTTGCCCAAACACAGCAGTTTTGATTCAGCTGTCACAGATGGGAATAAAGAAGAAAGTATTCATGTCACTAACATAATTAAATTCATGGATTCGAGATATCAGGAATCCATCGAGCATCTTGAAAACCTGGTTAAGTCTTTAGTTGATCAACTTGAGAATTTCATTCATGCTCCCCCCCTCAGTTCGGAGGGCGACGACCAACAAAAGGAATTCAGCCAAGTCAAACAATATGAATGGTTCATCGCAGTTAACACCACCAAAGAAGCTGATTCGCATGAACTCATTATGGGAAGTCCCAAGCTAGGGAAATGAAGATAATGCCCGTGGGCAATATCTTTTCATGTTGGAACGGGAGGCGGAAAGGGCGACCTTTCCGCCTCTGGTTTCGGCTAGGCGGTAAGGCGTCCCACTGCGGTTAAATCAACGCAATGGGAAGTCGTAATCAAGGGATTGTTTCACTTAATATCCTTCAGTGGAATTCAGAAGGTGCTTCCACCCTTAGTCTTTTATTTGGTAGATATGCATATGTTATAGTCATTCAGGAGACGCAGTCTATCCGCCTCCCCCAGGATATTACTCGATTTATCCCTAAGCACATTTACACCAACTTTACTCCGTACATACCCCCTCACTCCTCTTCATCTCAAGGTCTTTTAACCCTAGTTAAATTTGCTTTAAGATCATCCTTCATTTTAAACTATACTTTTCCAGTCTTGTCTTGTTTAGCTATATCACTTTGTAAGAACGGTAAGCGTATTAGCATAGCCAATGTCTATATTCAGCCAGGAGAAATTCGCAAGCACTGACCTCCTGGATCGAATATTTGGTAGTGTTTATGACATGTTACTTGGTTACTTTAATGAAAGAACTGGTCGTTGGGTTAATGCAGCACTCTACAGAGGCAGGATCGACTATCGTATCCATAAACCACCTGCCCCACCTTTCATTGCTCTACAACAAATTCTCTCCTCGACATATTACTGCTACATAAGATGTGGTTGTTGAAATCTATTTGCACTGAGCAGTCACGCCATCAACGGACCATCTTTCATGACCTAATTCGCTGGCGGCTAAAGGAAGATACATTGCTTAGAAGTAGGTTTCACTTTGATCCCATCAGAGTGACCTTATTTCAGGCAACTATCCAACACTTCCCCATAATTGGAAATGAGAGTTTTACCTGGATTAAATTCCTACCTCTTGTCGCAAGCTACAGCGATCCTTTTGACAACCTATAAGGATCGAATACACAATCCCACCCAAACAAAACTCAAGATCCTAGCCAAAACGTTTCACCTCCCCAATCTCTCTATTTCTACGAGACAGACCCTTTCGAATGAATAATGAGCACTAGATATAGGTTTTAGCTGAGCAGGGATAGGGTGAGCATTGCTTGATTTACCCTTCTCAGCCTTCCTTTGGAAGAGATTTAAGACAGAGAAGCTTGTCTGCTGGAAGGATATAGCATTAGGTTGGATTGGCAGCACAGGACTTGATAAAGTTTTAGACGAGTCACTATTTCTACATAATTATGGAGCGCCTCAATCACATCAACCAATCCTGCCTTGGTGTGACTTTAGGAGTAGGGACTTATCTGTTACAGATATCCTTAACTCCTAGGGACCGCTCCCGGGTACCTCAAAATCTCACGCGCCACTCTCCACTCAGGTCTGTCAGATTGATCATTTGTTCTAAAGATCTGCGGCCCATCTTGGTTCAAAACGCTCTTATCTCCACCTACGAAAAAGCGCTTGCGCCTTGAATCCGCAATCATTTATGTAGGCGTAATTTGATCCCACCGAGCTTTCAGGGGTTTGTTACAGGGCGGTCGGCTCATTCAGCAATTGATGAAGTGGATAAGTTTTGTCAAGATAACAGTCATCAGCTTATTATGGCTGTTTTTCTTGATTTTACAGCTGCATCTGACCGGATCTCCATTCCCTTCGTTATCTCCTCTCTCAGATCTATCGGGTTGCCAGCGAGAATTGTTAACAGGATGGAGATTTTGCTGTACACCAAACGGTTCTATTCTTAAGACGACCCTTATGCACGTCAGTTCTACCCTATTGCAGGTGTGCCTCAATGCTCCCCACTTTCTCCTTTTTGTACCTTGCTGCCTCCATTGTTCTATTCAAGGCATTTAAACGTGATCAACATCTTGTGATATATGCTGATGATACCACAGCCATGTTTTAAATATCGACATACCGTTTCAGATGACATATTTGATTATGGAAATGCAAATGAATATCGACTAAACTCATTTACTGCGACGAAATATGTGTTTATTTCTTGTCCTACTATGTTGAAGCTTTTTAAAATCCTGGCACAATATCTAAAAGCGTCTGGTAGCTTTTATTACATGACCCTCTTTTGGAAAAGCGAATTTCGGTTTGCAGTATTTATAAGCAACGCATTTTTCACATACTTTATTTTATCTATTTGGTTTAGTATTCAAGATTACAAAATCTAACGTAGTGTGACAACTCCATAACTTCTGGATGGTATCGCATAACGTGCACTCGCATTAAGTTATTCGAAATACCTATTGAGTCTCATGCTCATGTAAGCGCATCAGCATGAACGTTTATGCATCCAGGGCGATAGAAAATATCAATATCGAAACATATCAATTAGATTTTCCATTGCTCAATCTTGTTGTTTTGGATTTTATTATGGTTATTGGGTTAGAAAATAAAGCTCACTTGTGTTTGATCGGTTAATATGTGGAAATGCCTACCAATGAGAGTATGTTGCCATTTGAGTAGATATTCAACTATCGCCTGGGTTTCTTTCTCAATGGAAGCATATTTCTGTTAGTATTTCGACAATAGTTGTGAAAAGATAACTATAGGAATTTTTTAATCACTGTTAATGTAGCTGCTATACTGATATCGGAAGAGTTCGTATCAACTGTCAATAATTTTTCATAATCTATGTGATAGAAATACGTATTTGCTATGTCCTTTTTGAGATCCTCAAGAGATCGCAAGATTCATAAGAGAAAAACTCGTTATCCTATTCAATAAATTGATCTTTTCAGAGTAATTAGGGATCCAGTAGGAATAATATGCAAATATACCCATTATGCGCTTGAGTGACCTCATATCATCAAGTGCGGGGATTTCGAGTAATACAGATAGCTTTTCAGGATATGGCTTCAGCTTAGCTTGTATGACCAAATATCCGAACAGTTTTACTTAAATCAGCCCAAACTCGCATTTTTGCTCATTTAATGTCAGGCCAATATGCGAAGCAGCATGCTTAAATTTTGCAAGATTATTGTCATGATAAGATTTTGTCCTAACACAAATGGTGAGGAAATATCAAGATAAGCGTAAGTGTCCCTGAAATCCCAATTTTATATAATTTGATTCGTCATTATTTGAAAACATGATATCGCGTTCTTCAATCCAAATAATATTATATTGGAATGGTATAGCCATAGCCTATAAACCATATACTTCAAAGCGTGTATACATACGAGCATCCTCCTTCAACTCGATTTAATGAACGCAGATTGAAGGTCAATCTTCGAGAAGTATTTGAATTGTCTAATTTCCAACTTCGACTATTGAAGGTTATTAGCATGTATTTGGCCTACGTTATTATCATGTATTTAGCTAACTGATATGTCGTGTCGAAAAATAGGGGCTGAAACCTGATAACATAAAAGTTCCTCCTGAAGGCCTATATTCCTTATTCAAATACATCATATATTATTTATTAGTTGATTTATAAATTGATTTTATTTTAAATTTTAATAATAAGATAAATTTATTTTTGAGTGACGAATGCGTGCCAACGGCGCGCTTACAAGCCCACTTATAATTTAGCATAAGAGTTCAGTTTGAATGGTCAATCCATTCGTTAATATTGTTCGTTCAGTCCGTTTGTTCAGTCATTTGTTAAATCAGTTCGTTCAGTCCGTTCGTTCAGTTCGTTCAGACCTAACTCTTCCAAAGGATTTGCCATTATTAAAGAAATGTTTACCTACTATGCCAAATGGATTCCTGATTTTTTCAGAAAATTTAAGTCATTGTATGTAGTTATTAATGCAAGTAGTTTCTCATGAATGCCGATGCGAAAAGATTATTTCTAGAGTCAAAAAAGTGTCTCTCTAAATCTTCAGTAGGAGTTATATTTGACCATTTCTAGACTTAAAAGAGTTTATCTAAATCTTCACTAGGAGCCATATATGTATTTGTTCTATTTACTGACAAATTGGACACGTCTCATAACTCGATATCCGCAACATTGAGTCAGAAATAAAAGTATGTTCCATTGTCTGGAACATTAATCAAATACGAATGTCACAATTTGGCAGTAAAACTAACTAGTTGTAATTGAAGTGTCCTGTAAATATAGATTCGATCATGATAAAAACTCGAGCTTCTAATGGACCCGGTATCAGTTACGTTTATGATAGAATAAAAGTAGAAAAAATCATAAACCGGGAATATATTAGGTTGGTTATACTTGTTGCAACTCTTTAGGAGTTGCAACAATTAGAAATACACTATATCCAACTCTACACTTGAAATTCTTAGGTCTAGCGATATAACGCTGTGATATGTAAAGTATTCAATCTTGCAGCAAAATCACGAAGCAGATATTATCAAATGGGACTCAATACTTCCACAAGCACTGCATTATATTCTTTATTTACATGCATAACAAACACTGTTCCACATGGCACGTTTTTCAATCTCAAAAGATCAACTTCAAATGACATCTCCAATGTGGTTGCTATTACCAACGCCAATAAACAAAAACAATTAGTTAATCGACGAACGGGACTGATTGAAGCAAATCCCGACCATTCCTACATTTAGTACAAGAATGGAAAAGAGTCAACGGTTTCTACAAATGATATTGCTATATTAGCTATGGTCTTTCAAAGCTAAAATTTTCATAGGTGAATATCATATTCCAATTGATCAAAAGAATGTAGATACAAAACTCAAAACAATGGAATAAGCCATGAAAAGGATACTAATGATAAACTGGGCATAGCCCGTTACGACGATTTCTAACAACGCAACACACCATTAGAAAACACAAATATCTGAGAAGCTTCGAAGAAGTCAATTTTTATCATTATACGGATTTTAATTTATTGAGACTGCCAATACCAATAAGGAAAATACCAAACCGGAGCAATTCGAAACGAGGATGGTATAATATTGTATCACGTTAATGGCTAAAGTCACGTAATACTAATCAATCATAGTCTTAATCAATTAGTCATTAAATAATCTATCTATACCGGAACAGATATGTAATCTGAATGGACATACTGTAATTTTGTTGATTTAATATAAAATAAATGTTCTCGCTATTTTTGTATTCACCGCAATTCCAGATTCAATTTATTCACCGTTCAATGAACCGTCTTATATGAAGACTGTTCATTCCGACACATTCGAACTGGACATAAAAGCTGCATACCCACTCTTACATGACCGGGCATAAGAGTAAATTAAGTAGACGTAATTAAATCTTAGTTTATATTTACCTGAAGAATTTTGAAACATTTAAGGTTTTTCGTAAATTCTTAAACCGTATGTTCATCAATTTTCACCTAATAGGTTCGAGATCTTTTATCGATCAGTAGTAGAACTATTAAAAAAAACAAGCTAAAATATGTTATACTAATCAACAGTAGAACTACGTTAAGAAAGCATAACCGTATGCGTTAGCCGTATGCGTTAAGGTGTCGATGGATAAGAACCGTATTCGTGTTTATGATGGCTATAGTAAGGACGAAATACATGACTAGCGTTGTGCTTGCATTTGATTTCGCAATGCTAGATTTCTTTCGATGACTTAGTATTGCAAAGCAAGTAAACGAAGTTATTTACTTGTCCACTTTTATCTGAAACACTAAAGTATATAGGTTTTAGCTCTCCTGTGGATTTTAAAGTGTGATTGTCGTGCCATATTCATCCTTTTATAAACACATTCTAAACTAGTATAATCGATTTATGATCATTCTATGGATTTGGCCACTGATGCGGCTCAATAAACGGAAGCCGACTCAAAGATTTGATTGCTACTTGACTGATAATTCCTGATACTTCGTTATATCCTGTTTATCTATCGGTATTAACTACATAGTGGAACTTTCTAGATTTTAAATAACTTGCCACAATAATGTCATTAATCAATATGCCTTATAAAGTTACGTTAAAACAACAAGTGAATAACCTGTCCTTATCAGTTCTAATATATAATGTATAATATACAATATATTATACAATATAATGGATAATTTTCGTGAGCAGACTGAACAGCCATATAGGCTTTGTCTTGTATGTTATAATAATAATAATGTATAATATAAAGTATATAATTTAAACAGATGAAAAATGTAAATCTACAATAAAGAGATGGAATTACTTTTTAAAAAATACAAGTGTACAACCTCTTTATCTATTGGTTGATTATTATGGATATATTCCTAATACATCGAGAGGAGTCACAGACGAAGCCCTTCATAAAAACTTTTAGAAGCAAAAATGACCAAATTATCTTAACTTAGACGATATATGTCATACAATGAGCTTGATAAATTAGATTGGCATCCTAATCGATGATTCAAAAGTCAGCAGAGGAATCTAAATGCTATATCTGTATACAATTTCACCAATCTTTCTAACAAAGAGATCTCAAAAACTCAGAAGGAGGTCCTGGATATAGGCTTGAATTCTCACCCGGCCAAAATAAAATTTTTATTTTATTATTTAAATTTAAATTTACAACGGTTGCCTATTAACACAGTAGAAACCTCTGACTCTAAAAATTTAAAGGATATCATTAACAATAACTTTTTTGATACCCACGGCTTCGACAGTTATTAGACATTGAACCTAGTGCAAGTTTTCCAGAAATTTACAATTGATCAAAATGACTATTAGAGAACTGTCAAAAATTAAATAAGTAAGAAAGCCTGCAAGGACAATCAATTTGTCTTATGGGATAGACAGGAATAAATAAATGAGCGCATTGGCAATTATTATGGCCATTACCACAAGTAAACAAGTAAATAATACACTTAGAATAATATCTTAGTTATTATAAACTAATGAATCAAATTTCACAGTTCACCGAATATCTCAAATGCAATAGTACCACTACTAAGCAGGTATATTGTGTCACAAGAATTCCTTGGTATCAGTTTTTATTAATTTGAACTTACTGTAAATGTCAAATTATCGAATTATACTGATTTTTATTGATACACTAGTCATTTTGGTTAGATAGACTTATTGCGTTGTTATCAACTTTTTTTGAAATTTTTAATATCGCATCACAATTAATTTAACGATCCCAATTCAGATTATGGTTAACAACTGATGACGAAGTGTCACATCTCTTCAAAAAACTTATATTCTTAATTCAACCAGTTATCCTTAGGTTTGTCTGATTTATTTTTTCAAAATTAAAATCGTGTATATTACATACTATCTTTTTAGTGGTTTTGTTCTTGTGTTAGTTGAACTTGGTATATAAAGTCCATAGTTATTTATATTATTTGCTCGACAATCGTTTTAAATTTAATTTATAAAATCTCACACAAGCTTTAATAATAATGAACATAGTTAGTATGTAATATTTACGATTAAATATTTTATTAGTTTATGTATTATGAACATTGATGTAAACTTATTAATGGTTTTAGTTGCTCCACATATATGGGAAAGCTGATACATGCTTGATTAATTATATGGATAATAAATCAAATCAGCTAACTGAGTCTACGTATTTAATATAATTATAAAATAAACAAAACGTAATAATACTAAATCGAAATTTAATAATTAAATAAAATTAATAATTGTTTTTAGATTTTCTATAATTTAAATCAAGTTAAAATAAAAAATTGAAATTTAAAAAATCATTCTTATGAATTGACTAATAAATAACAGACGTTGTATCAGAATAAGAATTAGAGGTCATCAGGAGGAACTGCTATGCTATCAGGTTTCGGACCCTAATTTCTCTACCTAACACAGCAGCGGAACCAAATACATGCTAATGATGTATTTCCACTGATAAAACTATCTAGTATCTTATTCTAATACAAAGTATATTATTTATTATCCATCCATAAAAATTTGCCACTTAAGAGTTTAAATTTATTCTTTATATTATTGTGTTGATTTATATATTTTACTATTTTCTGCTTGATGTTATTTTTATAGTAACCTAGTTTAAAATATGCATCTATTAAATTATTTAAATGATTTTAAAAAAAGCCAATATTATAACATATTGTTGCAATTCTTAAAATTTCTTATTTAATGTATTATATTTTATATTATATGGTATGCATGAATGCTTATGCAAAATATGTGGCAAATGCGTGCCGGAGCTCGCTTACATGACCACAACAAAAATCTAAGTCATATGTCGAGAAGGTGGGAACGGAAAGGTATTTGAATGTGATAAATGAGGTAGTAATATACTTTGTGTTAGAATAAGATTACTATAGATAATCAAATTATATAGGAAACGTAAAGTCCCGATAACGTAGAAGCGCTTAATAATAAACTTTATATTACATTTTATTGCTGATCTAGCTATGTTTCACTGAAGTTTCATATGTAAATATGAGTGGAATACGATAAATGTACGCATACTAATTAAATAGTAATATAATTCACTTAACGTCTGTATATAGATAAAAATGTATTCAATGTCAAAATTTCAGATGCAGATTATTTCAGGTGCACGGACATGCTAAGCTTCAACAAATGCAATCAGAAATAGCAGACAATTCGTTTCTGGTCTTCTTGATTCGAGATGAATGATAAGCTGCTCTATTCATCAGTATTGTTGATACAAGAAATGATTTTTAAGAAAACGACTATAACGTTTTACCCATATTATTACATGCAAGTGCAATTTTCAAATCATTCACTTACACCACTTTTAGCGTTCTACAGCAAAAACGTTGGCATAAATCTACTTGTGTTTCAAAATTTTATAAAATCGTCAGAAAGTATTCTAAATTCCAAATTTACAAAAGTTTAAAAGAGAAGCAACGAGAACATGGTAAAAATAAAAACATTTCAGCAGAAACAGGAAGCAACTTCAGGCAAAAAAAATTTTATCCATGAAATTCAGTACATTTGAAAGATGATTTAGTAAAATTTTGAATATATATAGGCTACTAAGTTTTTTTGTTGCAAAATACAAGATATAAACTAATTTACTAAAATTTGGCATTGGTCTCAAATAAATGCATAAAATAGCATTTCTTTATTCATTTGCTTATATGAAACAATTATTTTCAGCAAAAAATTCTGAGACTTCAAATCTTTATATTATAGCTGAATCAATCAAGGAAAGAAGAGTGAGAATGTTTGATATTTCGCTATTCATTACCATAATTTTACCAGAACAAAATAAATGTTAAAAAGCCGGTACAACAATATAAGTAGATCAAAATAAATTATTTTTCACGTTATTCTTAAGCTTACAATAAGATGATTTTTTTACATTTAGAATTATCCAGCAATATATGGCTAGAATTAAAAGGCTTTTTAGCCATCAGACGGTTTGAAAGCTATATTTGGTTAGAATAAAACACAATTTGATTCACTTATTTATTCATATCACACATAAAAGATTGTGGATGTAGTGATAATTATAAAATTTAATAAAATCTTTGCTTATTTGTGTGACTGCCGACAAGTATAACGAGTTTATCACTCACTGCAGATGATTTATCGTTGATGTTTTTACTCGAACATTTATATCGAAAAACAGCCAAATAAGCATTTCAAAAGTACTAAATTTCACGTACATATCACTGATTACCTTAACTTGATTTTTAAAGATCATTACTATCCATCATTTTGTGATATAAAATCACCGTAATTAAGAAGTCAAAAAGGTTAATAGTAAACTTAAAGTGTTTAAAATAGATAAAAGCAAATCTAAAAAGATATACAACAATTTTTAAATGTTAAAGCAAAATCAATAAAATACTAATTTATTTTTATATTTCGCTAGCTCCTGCTAGCATCATCAGAAACAACTTTTCTTTATTTTGTTCCAGATGATGATGACAGTAACAGCTAGAGGAGTCCCGTTTTGTTTAAATCGTTCCGTTTTGTTAATGATGATGATGATGATGATGCTAGCTGCAACTAGCGAAATATAATGTTGAACTGAAATTAAATAGTAACCAAGCTTGATTGGAAATAAATTAAGGCTACTAATCATCAGAAACAAAAAAGTGTTTTTTTTTCGATTATGGTAGGCAGCAACTAGCGAAATATAAAAGTAAATTAGCATTTTATTGATTTTGCTCCAAAATTCAAAAAATACATATGTTATTAATATAATCCTTAGGTAATGAAATCTAAGAAAAATACAGGAACAACCCTAACGCGATTAAATAAACGTCAAATTATACAATTAAAAAATCGTATTTCGAACACAAATAAAAATGTTAACAACAGTATCAATATTCTATTAAATTTACTTGCTTAACTTTGTACTCTATTAAACTTGACGAAATTTGGAACAATTATAATCTACATGTATTAACATGTGATCAAATTAATATCTAAACTAACTTAAATCAGTTATACATACAAAATATAACCCAGTAATTTTATGAATCGATCGATAGATAATATACCATGTATTAGAATAAATATCGGAGGTCAGAAGAGGATCTATTATGTTATCAGGTCTAGCAATTCGGTTCCTTAACTCAAAGTAGTAGAGGTGCTAAATACTTGCCAATGGTGTATTTTCTAGG
>WNNJ02001822.1:0-13373 GCA_012934845.2 Pomphorhynchus laevis
ATAAAATATATAATATATATATATATATATATATATATATATATATATATATATATATATATATATATATATATATATATATATATATATAAATACACTCTACTGATGAGTTTTGCCGGGTACTCATTGGTCGTCTAAGACCGTGACTGAAAGTCGTGATTGCTGATTTACTGTGATGGTTGAAGAAGCCGCAAGACGTACCGTAAATTGAAGAATTAATCGTTTTTGTTGGTCGAGACCAATAATCATATTTCGAATATATTTTGGTCATAGCGTGATCCCAACCGGAAGTAGTTTATAAATTGATTATAATTTATACTTACAATCTATATATGGTCTACACTGATATCCTTCCGATAACAGAGAAATCTAGATTATGTTCACATGTGCATTTTTTGTCATTTTGCTATTATAATGGTTTTGTTTCAAAAGGCTTTCGAATTAAAAAGACGCTATGTGAGCAAGAAGTTTAATATTTCTAATGAGTACAATTCATTATTATCGAAATTCAACTCTATTAAAAGAAGAAATGAAATGGAATTCCTTTTAAGTGTGTTAAAATATTACGGAAAAATTGTCAATTTTCTTGGTATTGAACGTGAAATGGATGAAAATGATGAAAACTTGAGAAAGAAAGCAAGAAAGGCAAGTAAGTTAGCAAATCGACATGTGTCAGCAGTTGAAGTATTACGATACGAATGACATCATAAGAGACGCCGTCGAGAAAATAGATATCGTGATTTTCGGTCTGACGATAATGATAACTTCGTAAATTAAAGTAAAGTCCAACTCTCAAAGAATCAAAAAGATATTCCAAATCTTGGATTGAATTTTGCAGTGACACCCAGAGAATTTGCTCGACATGATTTGGGCATAGGTTTAAAGAAATTAGCATTCAATGTGAAACACGACGATGTAAACATTCAGAATGAAACCATAAATTACGTTGGTAAGGGATTGTTTGAAGAGTATTCTAAATTTCAATGCTCGGATACCGGAAGGGCTAATATAAGCGTTGAACTGAAGAAAGCTGTTAAGGATCTTCGGAATAAAGATGATATAATTATTACAAAAGCTGACAAAGGACAAGAAGCAGTTATTTGGGATAAGGCAGATTATACAACGGAAGGTTTAAGGCAACTGAAAAGTAGCGATTACCAAACAAGTAATGAGGAAGAGTTGTACAATGCACGTGATCAAATTTGTAAAATGGTTAATAAACACATTTCACTAAAATTTCTTTAGCCAACTGATCTTAATGATCTATTACCATCAACAACATGTCCATGACGCTTTTATATGCATCCAAAAGAGCATAAAAAGAAATTTCCTTGTCCAGGACGTCCAATAGTAAGCACAAGTGGCAGTATAACGGAGTTATTAAGCGAATACATCAACAAAATTATTAAACCTCTCGTTAAGGAGGTGCCATCATATATCGAATCATCTGATAGATTTATCCATCGACTATAGTCTATTAAAAACCATATTGACGAAGAAACAGTGTTAGCTACAATGGATGTTGAGTCGTTGTATACGTCTATCGATCATGAAGTTGGTATAAACGCTATACTTTATTGTATGAGAAGCCGTGATTAGCCTAACAATAAAATAAATTTCGTAAAGGATGCAATTGAAATAGTTTTAAAAAACAATATATTTGAATTCGATGGACAAATATATCGACAACAAAGAGGAACAGCTATGGGCACACATATGGCACCATCATATGCAATTCTGTTCATGCACGTATTTGAGCAGCGAATACTTGCGTCATTAAATAATCCACCTATAGAATACAACCGTTACATTGATGATATATTTTGTCTGTGTAAAAATCTGGACCATGTGCAAGAAGTCCAGGTCAATTGGGTGTAACAGGATAGATTGGTAGATCCTTATCATTTTTAGATATAATAATTTCTATAAAAAGACCACATATTGAGACTTGCTTGTTTAGGAAGGAAACACATAAACTCTTATATTTGAATGTATCCAGTTATCATTCAAAATGTGTCAAAAGGAATTTGATTAAAAATGAAACCCGCAGAATTGCCCGACCATGTTCAAATCAAGAATCAAGAAATGAAGAACTTCGTAATATGATTGTTAATTTACAAAAAAAGGTTATTCTAGAAGAACCATATATACAATCAAGAAGTGCATTAAAAGACAGAAGAAACAATGACACATCATTAAAGAGTAAAATATCGAATAGAACAACGGTAGTGTTAGATTACTGTAAATCGTTATCAACAGTCAATCAAATGTTTAATAAATTATCTAAAAATGGCAACGTTGCATTTGAATCTGACATAAAGAATTTCCAGCTATACTATAGAATCCCAAACAAAATTAGCAAATCTCTAACATCATCTAAATTAAAAAAGTAAACGTAACGGTTAATGGAACTTTTAAATGCAACAAAGCACGTTGTAAATGTTGTGTGCACATAATGCCTCAAAATTACATCAGGAGTGCAGTTACAAATTTAAAATATTCAATAAAAACAGCTAGTGACTGCACACATCAAGGATCAATATATGTAGCAAATTGCACACAATGTAAGGCACAATATGTAGGAAGCAGGTGGCGGATTTCTAGGCAGGTTGAGCCAAATAGACGCGCGCACATAAAATCTAAAATAAATTCTGATGCAGTTGTACGACATGCTTTGCTACATGGAACAGAAGATTGCTTTAATTATCAAATAATAGCAAGAGTGCAGGACGAAAAGCAACAAAAATATCGTGAAAGATATTGGCTCCAACAATTATGCACTGACCTACAGCCAGGTATAAATGTCGACAGTGCATTAAAATAGAAGGACGTCACATAGGCCTTTTGTAAAAAACTTCGTTTTTTAGCATTTTGACATTTATGTGAATTTTGACATATTTTTAGATTTTTGAAGGAGTCGCAAGGCGAAACGAAAAATTGAAGAATTAATCTTTGTTTTTTTGTTGGTAGAGACCAACAAAAACATATAAATATGTAAATATTTATATGTGTTTACATATATAAACATAAATAAATAAATAATGATAAATAATGACAATTCTGGTGCAAGATCACCCGAAGGGAGCATGGGATTACCACCAGCGGAGAAGGATTGAATTAAACTTCTTGGCATGAATGAATGTATTTGTTCTTCCACTATTAATTTGATGGCCCATTTGCGGGAACCTTATGAAATGTAAATATTTCGAATAAATTTTTTATTATAAAAATAATTAAATAAATAATTAATAATTTTATGATAAAAATATGTTGTATGAGATGATATAATTTATATGATTATTTATATCAGATATGATTTTATAAAATTATATACCTTTTTTTTATAAAAAATAAAAAGGTATAAAAAGTGTTTAAGGATGGTCCGCCCCTCTGCCTAGTGTTTAAGGATGATCCGCACAGCAATTCGATCTGGTTAAGAGCGTAAGCCTCAGACAATTAAGCAAAGTGTCGGAAACGCCTTTATTCACAATGTCACACAGGCAACCGAAACGACCAGTGAGTACTTCATTCTACTGATGAGTGTTGCCGGGTACTCATTGGTCGTCTAGAAGTGACATGGTGACTGAAAGTCGTGAATCGAAGTCCAGTCTATCAAGCAACACCATTTAGTATAAATGCCGTATTTCGTAAGAAATCCTGGACCGTTGTTTACTCAGCACATCCGTGCACTACTATTATACCTGCCGCATCCATTTAGGATCCAACGAGTGCAGCGACAATTCAGCAACAACCTCTGCCTAGTGCTTAAGGATGGTCCGCACAGCAATTCGATCTGGTAAAGAGCGTAAGCCTCAGTCAATTAAGCAAAGTGTCGGAAACGCCTTTATTCACAATGTCACACAGGCAACCGAAACAACCAGTGTGTACCTCATTCTACTGATGAGTGTTGCCGGGTACTCATCATTTCGATGCTGAAGTGGTTGTCTAGAAGTGACATGGTGACTGAAAGTCGTGAATCGAAGTCCAGTCTATCAAGCAACACCATTTAGTATAAATGCCGTATTTCGTAAGAAATCCTGGACCGTTGTTTACTCAGCTCATCCGTGTACTATTATATATATTGAAGAACCTCTAGGTATCACTATAAGATTCCATATATTTAAATAAATATATATAATGAGATCATGAAGATTGATCAAAATCGGGATTGATAATCTTGTGATAGATGCTTATATTTCTATTGAATAGTTGCTAGGTCACACAGGTCGATTTTAAGCCATCTGCATGATCTCAAAGTAAACAATCTTTAATAAACATGACGGATAGAGTATTTCGTACAATGCAGTTTTTGGTTATCATGATAAAAGTTTTCATATGCTATGTGAAATCTGATAAACCTGGTTTCGTAGCCTAGCAGTCAATAGCGCAAACCAAGTAATCGAATAAGTACTTGGCTTGTGCTCTTAACTGCTAGACTACGAATATTTGTCTGATCAACAGATGTAATTGAAATATTATTCCAGGTTTTTTGTTTCCTTAGGACAACGTTAGTTTCCATTCTGCTTGAGAGTGCTGTTGTGTTGATTTTCTGACCCGATCAGTTTGTGTGTTGATTTGTCTCTTTGAGTAGCATATGGTCTAAAGATCAACTTTCAACATATTTAGGCTAATTAGTCATCTGAATCTCGGATGAGTCATATTTTGGTATGATAATTGTTGAAGTTAAATTAATTACTTTCATTTTACTTTCATAATTACTTTCATATAATTTCATGAAAGCATTCACAGGTTTTTACTTAAAAAGGGTATGAAAACGGTCGGAGAAAGTAATAATATAAGTTAAACAGAATACTATAAGCATTTTTAAAATTTATAAATTTAATTTCGTTTTTAGATATAACAAATTCGCAGAATTTGTTAATTTATGCGATTCGGGATCCATCAGGATTTGACCAAATATAGAAAATAAATATCAAAACCGGATATAGACCAAGAAAAATTCTCTTTTCAACGTTTCGCCCTAAGTGGGCTGTTTCAGGTCATAACAAAAACAGATTTATTTTTACTAGGCAAATGCGTAACGGCGAACGCTTTCGTGACTACGACAACAAAAAACAAAAATCTAAATCATGTGTCGATGAGGTGGGTACGGAGGCGGCATTTGAATGTAATAAAGGAGAAAACGCGGCGGACGTCGAGTGGGAGTTAATTCCAGGCGAATTGGATTGCAACGAGGAAGGATCTGATACCGTAGCTGTTAGAGTAATTGGGAACGTAGAGGAAGAAATAATTACGGGAACGCGGTGATAGAGAGAGGTGGGGCGAGTGTCGTCTAAGAAAGGGGGTTGATGAACGATCGGGAGCCGACAGCGATGAGACGAAAAGTTACAAGAGGAAGGCTGAGTTGTATGCAGATGTGTATAGTGATCCAGGAGAATTGGGCAAGATATGTGGATTGTGGTAAAAACGACGGTGACGAAGGGTCACTCGAAAGGCGGAGTTGATGATGCGTTGTAAAGTCGATATGGGGGGGGCGGATACGGCGGATGTCACGGAGAATTAAGTTAGACAAGCGGAGCTTTTCACTGACGAATGGTTTAGTGGAAAGGTGATCATCGAAATGGAATCTAAGAAAGTGAGATTGTTGACTATGGGATGATTGATGAGGCAAACGATACAGGGGGGGAGATATGTTAGGTTGACTTTTGTTGTTCGCATACATCAGTAGTTGTTTACACTTCCTGATATAAAGGCAATTTTTGTTTAATAATTTTAGTGACTTATGAGTATTTAAGTGGCTGGCAAAATAGCTTATTTTTTCTTTATCTTCTAAATTAACGAATTAATTTCCTAATTATTTATTGGTTTGTTGAATACACGCAATTACACTTTGTGCATAGTTGTCACACTACCTTCGTAGTCATCATACTTGATCATTCCTTTTGAATGTTCTATCAGACAAGGAAGGCTAGGCAGTAAAATCATTTGGTTATAACGACTGTAAAATCAGACCACTTAAAATTACTTTATCCTTTTTAGTCGAATTGAGAAGTATGAACCTTGACTTGACGATATAACTGTCAATGAGATAAATGGAATTTCTAATGGATTAATAATTATCAACGTAAAATTAGTATTTGTAGAATTAGCGACACTACAAATTGGGCGGTGTTCACATTTATATTTATGCTTTGAATGCAAATTATTAGATCAGCTTTTGTCAATAAATGTTAATAATAATCTAATTTGATGTATAATTCGTATATGTTGAATTTTTCTTTATCAATTTGCTGCATCTGTAAAAATAATTAATTGCGCGATATTTGTTGTCAAAAACAAATAAACGCTTTTTCCAGCAATTGTACAAATTAATCAAATTATATCGATGAAAGTTATCTTCTGGGAGAACAAAGATCATAATTCTCAACGATACGGGGATGTACATATGCATTGGATATCTAAATATGTGATGTGTTTAATGCTCTAATTGCTTAAAAGGTTATTATGTTCCAGCGGAATTTAATTTTTGCACTAATACTAATAATATATCGGCAGATGATTGTTTACAAACAACATCGACCGCTTAGGTAAGTGAACATTTCTTCTCTCTGTTAATAAATCACTATTTTCCACTATAAGGTAACCAACTAATTGACTATCAAAAATATGTGATACCTATATGTAGTAGTAATTAATATATACTACACAATCCCAGCTGTGAGCGTACAGTAGGAGGAATGATGGTGTGTTAGACAATAACAAATTCAGATGGTCATGACATGAAATGTATTAAGTTACAACAAATACTAGCTATTAACACAATTACTTATATCCAAAACGTACTATATTAAGAAGTAATCGCGAAGCTTAGTTTGCCGAACATATTTCTACTATTATACTGTTATCAAGAAAAATCAAGTAAGTTAATATTTTTATGTTGAATAAAATAATGCCTTGCTTTTATAAAATAAATGCTTTAAAATTTTAATGTATTATAAAATATACTAATAGGTTATATTCAATTTATGTGCAACAATAATAAGTGATAAAATATAATGAAATTTGAAAATGAATCTTATTTGTATAGTAAAATATGTTGTTGTAATGTGTTGTTACATTTCACGTCTAAGAATTTAGCAAAAATCTTATTCTACTCTTTTCCTAATTTTTTCATTTCTAAATTCCGTAGTAATTTTTGCTATCAATTTAATTATTACCTGCAGGATTGCATGCAAAAACTTATTTAGCACCTAGCTTTTATTATACAAATATTCCCGAGTATTATTTTATTATTTTTATAACTAAAAATATTAATATTTGAAGCGCTTTTACAACTTTGAGTGAAGTAACTATAATACACATGATGTTTAAATTTGTTCAGCTAACACCACAATGACCAAATAATTATAAAAATATTTATGCATTTAGAAAACTTTTCTTTATATTGATGGGCATTATAGACATGAGCCGTCCTTATTTATTGATAATGATGTTATCGTCTAAAACTAGCATTATTTAATTTTTACGATAAAAATTACTCGTGTTTGTAATGCCCATCGATCTTAAGAAAACTTTTCAGTTTTTATAGTTTCATATTTAATTTTTTAAGTTGTATATTTTCATTTTTAACAGTCATGTAATTTAATTTTTTAGTGCATCTTCTTTGAGTAAAATATACAAAACAAGAACAAAACGTTTTCTTAAGAAAAGTAACTAAATTTATTAAAATATTACCATACAGATTTAATAGTTATTTAACATATGCCACAGCATCCGTATCTTCCACCCAAAATCTTATATCACTAAAATGTTTATCATGGGAAAACCAAGTCTCGAAAGTGAGTCTGGAATTAAATTCCGACCTATTAAAAACACCTGTTGTTTGTTGTCGATATTGTTTAAAGAAACTTATACATGTACCGTGTTAGCCATATATTGTTGTTGTGCCATTTTATTTTTGCTTGATAAGGACGCTATCGTCGAAAGCTAACAATATTTTATTTTCTACAATAAAAATTACTCGTGCCTTTAATGCCCATCGATTTTAAGAAAGCTCAATTTGACACGAACGCAAATCTTGATTATTTAGAAAATTATTTAGTCAGTAAAGCATGCCTACATTGAAAACCCCTAACGGGGAGTAGATACGTGAACCATGTGAATACTGTAATATACTCTGCGTCAAACTATTTACATAAAAGCTAAATGTTGAATCTGGAAGCTAACGACCAAATAATAATTTATTAACTTTAAAATAGATATTTAATGCTGAATTTGAAATAAGAGATTGTGATGTTTAAATTAAATTCATGTAATCGAATCATGTCAATTAAATAAAACGTTTAGTAATTTTATAGATTTAATTTTATAGATTTATACATTTTATTGTGTTTACATAAATAAAAGATGTCTAAAAAATGTTTTTGATGTTTACATTAATAAAAGATATCTAAGAAATGCTTTTGTTGTTTACATAAATAAAAGATATCAAAGAGATGTTTTTATTGTTTACATAAATAAAAGATATCTAAAAAATGTTTTTGTTGTTTACATAAATAAAAGATATCTAAGGAATGTTTTTATTGTTTACATAAATAAAAGATATCTAAAAAATGTTTTTGTTGTTTACATAAATAAAAGATATCTAAGGAATGTTTTTATTGTTTACATAAATAAAAGATATCTAAAAAATGTTTTTGTTGTTTACATAAATAAAAGATATCTAAGGAATGTTTTTGTTGTTTACATAAATAAAAGATATCTAAAAATTGTTTTTGTTGTTTACATAAATAAAAGATGTCTAAAAAATGTTTTTGATGTTTACATAAATAAAAGATATCTAAGAAATGCTTTTGTTGTTTACATAAATAAAAGATATCAAAGAGATGTTTTTATTGTTTACATAAATAAAAGATATCTAAAAAATGTTTTTGTTGTTTACATAAATAAAAGATATCTAAGGAATGTTTTTGTTGTTTACATAAATAAAAGATATCTAAAAAATGTTTTTGTTGTTTACATAAATAAAATATATCTAAGGAATGTTTTTGTTGTTTACATAAATAAAACATATCTAAATTTGTTTTCCAGCATGTGATAGACTCTATTGAGAACTTAATGGAAACTTAGACAGCCGATTATTCTTTCTAAATATTAGCGATTTTTATAACAAATTATGTATAAATGGATAATATGTAATAACACTTTGTTAACATTTTGTTAACAAATTGCTTCTTAATAATATTTAGTAAGAAACAATATATTATTGCTTCTTAATAATATAATAATAATTTTAACGCTATTAGTCGGAACACCGGTAAACTCAAGCAAATAATATATGTAGATGGTTAGAATAAAGTACATTGCAATGATATTGATTTAGCAAAGCAGCTATGCTCCTTAATATTAAAAAATTAATTATACATTTCCAACCTTCATGTTATCAATACCAAAAAAAACAAAAATGAATATTTGAATTTTTCTCGAAGAAACGAGGTCTGATAAAAGAAACTATCAACCATTAATTGAACTGTACCCTATATATTTCTGAAATATGATTGTTCGCTTCATCTTACTTCATTTAGTTAAGAAGATTGCATTTGATTGCAATCTCAACTAAATATCTCGGATTGAACAATGCAAATAAGATAACTTGCAGATAATATATAAGGTCTAAAGATGGAATAAATATCTTGTATTTAAACGGAATACATATATTTAGAACGGAATACATATTCCGCTAGAAAAATAAAAAACCACGTTAGTTATAAATTATTCATAAAAGTTATGCAAAATATGTTTATTCAATCTATGCAAGTAGTTCCGAATATTTTACATTTAAAATGTGCGTTGAGATTATAATTGATCTGATCAAAGGTGTTTAATTGGAGATAATAGTAGCCAAATTATACAGGCAGCTTAACAAAACCAATATTGATGATAAAGAAGGTTTATATCTAGATATGAACATTAAATTAACATCAATTAAAACTACTTTTAAATTATATCATAAAGATGGCATATTTAAATTTACAAGAAACATATTTTTACATGAGCATTCATGCATACCATATAATATACAATATAAAACATTAAATAATGAAATTTTAAGAATTGCCATAATATGTAATGATATTGGCTCTCTTCAAAATCATTTAAATAATTTAATAGATACATATTTTAAACTAGGTTACTATAAAAATATCATCAAACAGAAAATAGTAAAATATATAAATCAACACAATAATATTAAAAATAAATTTAAACTTTTACGCAGAGAAGTTTTATGATGGATAATAAATAATATACTTTGTATTAGAACAATATACTAGATAATAAATTTCATCAGATAAAATACGTCATTAGTATGTATTTGGCCTCACTGCTATGTTGGGTCGAAGAATAGAGGCCGATACCTGATAGCATAACAGTTCCAACTGATGACCTCTAATCCTTATAGATCTCTAATCCTTACATACATCGTCTTTTATATATTTGCCAATTCATAAAAATTGACTTTTATTTTAAATTTTGACTTGATATAACAATCATTTATTATTTATAACTATTTTTAAATTAAAATATTTGAATTTTATTTATCATTAATATTAATTTATAAATATTATAAAATAAGTAGACTCGGTTAGCTGATCTGATTTACTCATTCGATCAGTTAATCTTTACAACCGATATGAAATTAATGCTCACACTGTATCAGCTTTGGAAATTAGATTAGCTATCACAATTTCCATAAGGTGATTAACTTTAAAGTCGATTAATTATTTGTTAAATTAAGTATAAACATTATATTTTAAATATTAAATAGGCCTCTTTAAATACAAATAAAATTAAAATTAAGTTGCGGAATCTTTTTATTTAATATTATATTTCATTGTAAATACTATCATATATTTATGATTGTACGATTATTGCGCCGCGAAAGAATTTGCAAAAGTTTTTATGATGCACAAGAAGATTAAATATGCAAATTTTATTTGAAATTGTTTAAGCATGTAGCAAATATCTATTTTTAAAATTTATATAATGTTTGATAAATATGATAACGATATAACAATACCTAAATTTTAGCGACTAAAGTTAACTTTTTTACTTACAACAAAATTGATCTTTATTTTTAGTGTTTGATATCGTTTTTGAATAAAAAATTATGATGTAATATTAAATTGAAAAATAAAAAGTTAAACTAATAATATTACCTGCAATAAACCACGTAATTAGCATAGAGAGAAGTCCGGTACCCTCCTCCTCTATAAATTGCTAAAGTAGGCTAAGATCACAGTGCCTTGGCATTTGAATTTTGTACAGATATCGAGATTTTATTCATGCTTATCTAATTTAGTAAGATAGGCCATTAATGTGTTAATGCCTTATTCTGTACGATGGCATAAGAATAAGGCAATATCATAAATCCATCGCATGGATACTAAAATGAGATTGCAGGTACACAAATATGATACTTTCAAGTTGTCACCTGCAAATTTCGTTGTTCACTGTACATGTTTAAGCTTTCACGTTGCAAATTCTTGATAATGTTCGGGTACACTTTCACTAATGCAGCGATAACATATTACCATAATAATAAAGTTAATTTAAGGAAGCTTAGTATTCATGATTTGCTTAAGTTATAGTCGTTAATATACCATTTATCTTTAAATGGTATGTTATTTTTTAAATTTTTAATATACAATAATACTATACATTATGTTCGTGTAAATTGGACTCAAATTAAGAACAACTGTAATTAAGATAAATTGTTTTCAATCGATTAAACATTGAACGTTTTCTTCCCACGACGGTTGATTAATAAAACGACACATGCCGATTTCATGATTGTAAAGGCCATCTTGACCTTCATATTAACGATAATGCCTTTGTATTTTATTAGGCTTGTCATAATTAGCTTTAATGCAATTGATTTCAGTATTGCATTTGCTCTGCTACTAATGCCTCCAGACATAATTTCACCAACTGAACGAGGTTCAATTAGTGAATCTCATTCGTTTTATTTGCAAACTGGCCCGACGTTTAAGTCTATTTTGTATATGTTTTAAATATAATATTTAATCTATTTAGTCTCTGATTTTTAAATAATGATAATAATATGAAGAACAAATTATGTCTTATTCTCCTTAAAAGACGAATTTAAAAATCTTGAAAGGCGATTTCGACATTAAAGTCATTATCGAATAATAATCAAAGCGATGCGGTATCAATGATAGTTGATACATAAAAATAAATGAACTAATCAATCTATAAACCTCACTACACTACATTGATGGTTTTCAACGGTATTTCCAATGTTTTGTTAATAATGTAGTTAATGTAATCCCATATTGAATTACATTTATTATTTAAGATTAATTTAAATGAATGATAAACAATTTTCACAAATATCGTTGTTTATTTTACTAATTTCTCATTTATCAAATGAATGATAAACACTTTTAATAAAAACTATTTGATTTTATTTATCATTGGATTATGTTTAGCTGTCTATTTTGAATTTAGGAATTTAAAACGAAATGTACGACCCAGATGATAAAGAACTTCAGGATAGCCTGAAGTACCTCCAGGTAAATTTGTATAAATTGTTAAATTACAACTATTTTGATGCTACATAATATTGATATTAAATGCTATTAAATTATTAGGTAACTAAGCAGGAAAGATTAGAACTACAATCAAAAGCATTTGATAGTAAAGTAATGTGTTGGGTACCAGACCCAACGGACGGTTATGTATCAGCTGAAATTACAGGAACGAAAGGAGACACGACTGACGTTAAATTAGTGGACTCAGGTCAAGTAAGTAAAAAACTTATTATTTAATATAAAACTTGGCGAATTTATGAAATGCTTAGCAGCAAATTTGAAAAAATCGTAATACGAAAATAATTTTAGATAAATATCATAATAGTAGCATAATTTGGTTTCATTATCTCTTGTTGAATGTGCAATATTTGAGAACGAGGATAGCGAGCAGAATTGTTTTTAGACAATTGTAATGAGTACTAGAGATAATACCAATTTAAGGTTACTTTTCAATGTCTTGCTAAGTATTTTATACTTTTGTGATCTATTTTCTGATGTAATTATGTAAATTCAAATTTTAAAAATTAAATTAGCTATTCTGTCTTACCAAACAATAATTCCTTTATTTGCTATTTTATTTTAGGCAAGATCTGTCAAAACCGAATTAGTTGAACAAATGAATCCACCAAAATTTGAAAAATGTGATGATATGTCTGATTTGACGTTTCTTAACGATCCATCTGTATTACATAATCTACGTACACGATACAAATCCTTCTTAATTTACGTAAGTTTTTTTATCGACTGTAGTTTAAATATATATATATATATATATATATATATATATATATATATAATATA